>CM033362.1:17872716-17904140 GCA_019395295.1 Osmanthus fragrans
AAACCTTCTTCCTATACCCAACTTCCAAAAATATTAACAATAATTTATAACTTTCCACCGGAAAATAGATAGATAATTTTACCTTTCTTCTCTTCTTAGGGCTTGGTCTGGTAGAGCGAGAGAGGAGACGATTTATTTTGCCTTCAACGAGAGCAGTTAAGACAATTTCTTCTTAGGGCTTGGTCTTGGTCTGGTACAGCGAGAGAGGAGACGGTTTAGTGCGAGCAATTAAGGCAATTTTAAAATTTCTCCAAACGACATCGTAATGCTTGACGACACAAATTGTCGACACCTGGCAAAAACAAAACTCGCTCTTTTATATTGTTAGGATATTTGGGTTTTGTTATGATATAAAGGAATCGTGAGTCTTGCTATGATATAAAGGAAACATTTCACAATGTTTAAGAAACTGTTGCGAAAATGAAATTGGCAACATTTTTAAACGTTGCAAAAAGTTTTATTTTTCGCAACACTAAATAAATATTGCAAAAGGTCACTTTCGACAACATTCACTTAAAAAATGTTGCCAAAACTCAATTAAATCAATCAATGACAACATTCACTTATTAAAATGTTGCGATAGACCCCATTAACAACACTCAATTAACAAATCTTGTCTTTCAAGTGTTGCAAAAGGCCCTTTTGTTGTAGCGAATCCTTCTAAATTTTTTGAAATCTCTTTATTATTGAAATTCTTACAAATTCACAAGTTATAGATGATCCCTAGATTTTATAGGATTTCATTTAAATTCATTAAAATCTCAGTTTGAGTACAATTAAATTTTAATGAAATTTAATTAAATTCATTAAAATCTCAATTAGAAATACCTGAATTTCAAAAGTTAAAGAACTTTTAAAATTCAGTTTAGGACACTGTAGCAAATATCCCATGTGATCGCTTTGTGGCATGTCAAATAACCATAGCGTTACGTTGTAAAAATGCTCGAGTAAAAAAAAAAAAAAATAAAAAAAAAAATCTTTTAACCTTTTAGTCTAGAGATATTGATATAACTTTTGCGAGTTACGCTTCTAGTTTAACACGTAGTGACGACTTGAAAGATCCATTTCATTTAAAACCCAACTAAGCAATATATGTCAGTTTTCGGAAAATGGTGACCGAATATAACAAAATAATAATTTTGAAACAAAATTTAGATAAATTAAAGTTTAGTTATCCAATTGAAATTTTGCTAAAGATTCAATGGCCGCTAAAGAAATTTACCCTAAATTTGTGGTGAAAAAGCAAAGATTGGCATTGTGGAGAAAGATAGACCAACAAATTACCCAAATGTAAATTCCACTTACCATAAAATTTATATTTACATTTTGTACATTAACTTGGTCTCGTGCCCTTAATTATCTTTGAGATCACTGCATTGTAAATTTACCAACTTTGCTTGCTTACAAACCAGTATTAGAACTACAATACCCACCAAAAAATATATACGACAAAAGATTGTTGTAATAATTCTTTGAAGTTCGATTCTTAGCCGTTGCTATTAAAGAATTTAACGACTTATCATAACTTTTATTTTCATCTTTAGACTCTCATAAATTACAAGTAAAGCATTCTATTTCTTCAAATAATCCAAATATGAATAAATCTCCAAATCCTAACTTTAATAAAAATGAACATGGCCGAAATTTCTCTTCGACTGGGTTGCTCAACCTTGCACTATGTATTTTGGTTCACTAAAATTTGATCACTTTAAATTCATAGAACTAAAGAGTTAATAACAATGATTGCCATAAAAATTCTTGTTTATCGTCTATTTGATTATAGCACTTCATTCCTTTGTGTTCTTACAACTCGTCCACTAGTTTCTAGCAAACAATAATTCCTAATTATTATTTGCTTCATGGATGATTGCTTTAAATGAATTTTAAACTTTGGTATTAAGAAATTTGAAAAAATTTCAATTTGATTTAAACTTTCCAAAATTTTCAAATTGAAAATGTTGACATCAAAAAATGTATCTTCAAAGTGGCCAACAAATCCTAAGACCTCTCACGTCCACGCAAGCCATCCTCCTGCAAACTTGGACAAACCATTACCCACACGTGACCTCTTCCGGTGGGGGTGAAGTTGGCCACGCACACTCCAACGGTCAAGTCAGTTGGAGAAGTAAAATATGAGTGTTGAAGGACTTTGAACGTGAGCCTTCAATATAAAAAGGGGGTCGGTTTTGGGGTGTCAAATAGTGAAGTTGGCCACGCACACTCCTATAACATCAATCTTATGTTGTTTCATCAAGTGGCATTTTATTTGAGGGTCAGGTTCATGCCCCTAATATTACAAGTTGCAACCTTCTGATATAAGATGGGTCCTTTGTAGTTGATGCAATGTGTTGATCATCAATTTTGCCTTTAAGATTTTCTTTTGAAGCTGCCTTTAAAGTGGGGTCTTCACAATCTACAGCCCCTGTTTGTAAATTTTGCGAAGTCCTCATTCAAATTCTGCTAGACTTCTACGTTCAGATTCGAGCTTGCTACACAAGTCCCTACTCTTTTCCTTGTTCTTTCCCATCTTTTTCTTGGCAACCTTGTTAGGAATCCGACATGATTCCTAGAGAGCGCAAGAACAAAGAAATAATAGAAGGAATCAAAACGAGAAGAAGAAGACACGGAGATTTTTGACTTCACCGTTGAAGGGTGCAATTTCACTATATTTGTTCTTTTCAAAATAATCGAAGCTTACAAAGATATATACCAAATCTAAAGTGGAAAATTCCCAAAATACCCTCTGCCCCGAACCCCCACCTTACGGGCAGGGCGGCTGCCCCCCTGCAACCCCCAGCGAGCTCGACCTGCCAACTGTGGCTAGATGTTCAGTATGATTAGACTCCACACAACTCAACAATCTCCCATTTGGAGATTGATCACATCCAAGTTATTCAAGCTTCAAATCCTCAAACAAACATAGCTAGCATCTAAAAAAAAAAATTGACAATGATCCCAATCATCAAGTGCCCAAACCAACTGAAGCTCTACATAGCTTCAATTTGTCAAAAGTGACTGTTTTGGTTAACATATTAGCTGGATTTTCACCACCTGGAATCTTCTCAAGAGCCAAAACTTTATCTTCTAATAAAGACCGAATGAAATGGTACCTCAACTGTATGTGCTTGGTTCTTGAATGAAATACTGGATTTTTAGCAAGATGGATGACACTTTGACTATCGCGGTACAAAACACTATTCTCCTACCCCTTTCCCAATTCAGTTAAGAAACCTTGTAACCAAATCATCTCCTTGCTAGCTTCTGTAACTGTAACATACTCTGCTTCTGTTGTAGAAATAGCTACAATTTTCTGCAATTGAGAGATCCAACTAACTCCAGTACCATTTAAGGTATAAATATACCTTGTAGTACTCTTCCTGATATCAACATCTCCAGCTAGATCAGAATCAACATAGCCCTACAATTTCAAACATCCTCCGTTAAGGCACAATGTTGTATCTGTAGTACCCTGTAAATACCGAAAGATCCATTTCACTGCCTCCCAAAGTTGCTTTCCTGGATTACTCATGTACCTACTCATTACTGCCACTACATGTGCTATATTTGATCTGGTACACGCCATTGCATACATAAGGCTGCCAACTGCTGAAGCATAGGGGGTTCTTTCCATGTAGGCATGTTCCGCCTCAGTTGTAGGTGACTGTTCTTTAGTTAATCTGAAATGATTAGCTAAATGACTTTTTACTGTCTTTGCATTCTGCATATTGAATTTGCTTAAGACTTTTCTGACATAGCCAGCCTGTGACAGCTTCAAGGCGCCACTCACTTTGTCTCTTCTAATTTTCATTCCAAGAATCCGATTTGCAGCTCCCAAATTCTTCATTGCAAATTGCTCAGACAACAGTTTCTTCACATTATTTACCTCTTGAATGCAAGACCCTGCAATCAACATATCATCCACATAGAGAAGTAAAATAATGAAACTATTTTCGAACCTTTTCACATAACATCAATGATCTGCTTGACATCGTAAGAAGTCAATCTTGTGTATGAACCCATCAAATTTCTTGTACCATTTTCTTGGGGACTGTTTCAAACCATATAAGCTCTTTCGCAACTTACACACAAGCTCATTTTTGTTTTCAATTACGAAACCCTGTGGTTGCTTCCAGTGGCGGAGCCAGCTTATTGAAGTTGGGAGGGTCCAATATTTGAAGATATAGAGGTAAAAGGGTGGGGGGCTACGGGGGTTAGAGGCACGATCATTATTATTGTGATACTGAAAAGAACTAAACATTCAATGTTCTCTAAGAATAATATTGTATTTGCAGTCTCCCTAACCCACTATCGTAATTTAATTCAAAGCTGATTAGCAAATAAAAATCAAGCTTTCTCCATTTCCAGAAGTCAACTTTCTGACGTCAAAGGCATACCTCCCTTATGAGGTAAATTATTAAATTATTACAATCAAATGGAGGAAAGCCCGTTAATCACGGTTTGACCCATATTTTTCCTTTTTCAATTCCAACCCCGAAACACCTCTCCCCCACCAGTCCGCCCCATTACCAACAAAGAACTCAAACAACAACCAGCTTCTGTGTAATTGTGTAAATGAGAACAGATAATCAAAAGATTCAAAATGCGAGTTGAAGCGAAAGGCGTCGAAGATCAACAATGTAATAACCATCAAAATGGTGGTCACCTGAACGAGTACGACCCCGGTGGCGTGGCGCGGTGCGGTGCAGTGCGGCGGTGGAGAACTTGGTGCTGGCAGAGACTCTGATAACGCAGGCGTAGGCGAAAGGAGAAGTGGTTCCACTGAGAGATTTGGAGACTTTCCAGTGTGGAAACCAAGGGCAGACTTTTCAATGTGGAAACCACCGGCCGATTTGGAGAAAAACCAAGCTTTTCCGGCGGCGGAGGAGAAGCTTGAAGGGTCGAGAGAGAGAAGACGGTGGAGAATGGTTAAGTTTAGGGTTTGAGAGTGGTTAAAGAAAAAATAACAGTAAATAAATAAATAAATAATTTGTCAGAAAAATGGGGGGTCTAGGACTCCCCCGGACCCCCTCCCCCCCCGCCCTGGTTGCTTCATGTAAATCTCTTCCTCTAGATCACCATGGAGGAACGCCGTCTTTACATCCATTTGCTCCAAATATAATTTCTCTACAGCCACAATTCCCAAAACTAATCTGATAGTAATTAACTTCACCACAGGTGAGAAAATTTTACTTTCCACCAATTAAGAACATTAAAAGTACTGTCATCGATATCTTCACAAGCATCTAACAAGTATCTATCGACATCATTTTTCAATTCATCTATATCTTTTGCAGCTTGTGTTCTCTTAAACCTAGAAACACAAGAAAGAGACACACTTGAAGTAGGACTTTCTTTTGCGGAAGAAACCTCACTTAAAGAATTCATGTCACTAGATACTCGATTGCTTTCAGATCTTGTTTCACACCTCACATACTAATCATAAATAGACATCAAATTATCTTTCAAAATTTGTCATATTATAAACAACTTCCTTATCACCATAAATATCACCAAAAGAAAAATCAGCATCCACCAATTTGAATCGTAGATCAAGGACAGTAGAAATCAACAACAACTAATTAACATTTTCCATTTTTCCCCAATACTTGTCAAACTTTTTCTTCATGTTAATAGTCATTTCACCCAAATGAAAATCACCACTTGAACTCAATTGTTCCAATTTGATTACAAGTGACCATACTTCATGAAGATAAACATTCGAGCTAACATGCATAGAAGTACTGAACTTCAAAGTTATTTCATAAAAGCCTTTAAGGAACTATACAAAAATAAAAGCATTTTCCCAATCAAAAGTTGTACGAGGCCCACTCCTCCTACAACCATCATACTCCTGAAAATAATTTATATATTGCACATCATCCTGCTCTAACCTTTCAAAAGCTTTTTGAAATTTTAAAGCAACTTCCAACATGGTACATCCAAAAACACAAGTGATTTACAATCTTTGACATTGGATGATCTTTTTCAATTTTAATTTCTAATCCAAATACAACTGATAAATATTTCTAGCACCAGTTCTACGAGATGGAGGATTAAATTTAGGACATGCTACCCTACAAAATTGTCTAAACCCATCACCTTCGACAAAGCTAAAAGGTAATTCATCCAATATAATCATCTTAGCACATACAAGCCTACACTCTTCCTTAATAAAGCCAACAAGAATGTTCATACCACCCTTAGTTGGGCTTTTTTGTCGTTTATCTTCCAATCTTCCGGGATACTTCTTACAATAAAGAACGAAATGATTTCTCAAGGTACTAGTCCCATACTTCCTAGCCCAACAAGCATAATCCTGCCCACAATAGTTGCATGCACACCTAACATCTTCTGCATTTGAATTTCCTATGACTGTGAAGTATTCCCACACATAATTTCAAATAAAAAAAGAAATCAAATGAAGAAAAGAATAAGCCCACCCCCTCATGACCAGCCTCCCTCGCACTATACATTGCGCACTTCAAATCCTGCGAATCATCAAACAGTTTATCTGCAATTGTTATTGCAAAAAACACACACTCTAATACACATATTCAGATCAAATATTTCAAAAAATGAATTGAAAAATAACACATTGATTATACCCTGAATTCTCTTCAAATACCAAATTCAAATCCCAAAAACTGAGAAGAATCAAGTTCAGTTGAAACCCAAGCCATAATCTTGGCTGGTATGAACAAAGCAAATAAGCCCATAAAAAGGGGAAAAGCACACACATAGAGGGGTTTGTCAGTATGCAAGAAATGATCGAATAAAACCCACCTCAAAAGCCTGATGGAGATAAATTACTAAATAATATGATCATAAAATTAATATATGGAGAAGGAAACGTGCCAAAGGGGCTTTAATTTCACCGTCAATATATCTTCTCTAAGGATATATGAACCCTCTATATTTTCCCAAACATTAGGATCGGTTCCAAGGGGAAAGAGACAGAGCAGGAGGCAGAAGCCGAGCCAGAAGAGGAGCATAGCAAGGGTGGCCTCTAAGAAAACAGCTTAAATTAACAATGAATGGACACTTTAACAAAAGGAATCCATCAGAAAATCACTTGACTCTAATTTAGACGAGAAAATATCAAGAAAACACCTTGCAAGTAACTAAAGGACCTATAAATTAACGCCTTAGCAAAACTAATTAACGGACGAATCTTTCAACTTACAAAATCAATTTCCAAATTATACATACACACACTATATAGATGCATATAAACAAGAATTGTGTGCTGACACAAGTTACTTGTAGAATTAAGTTTCATTCCACCAATTTCATGTAATAGCAGCTGATTGCCCCATCTTTCAACACTTAAAAGTTGCTAGAAGTTGAGGAGGACAATTAAAGAACCACTAGAAGGATTAAAAATTACTTTTCTACAGAGAGGGAAAATGAAAATTATATACATGGTGGAGAGTGTCAATGGTGACACTAGAATTCTATCCCATCATCAATCAACGTTATAAAATTACTTTATCTAATTCTTCCATCCCACCGAGCCCCACCAGTCCAAGGAAAAGAGCTGTATCTTGTGTGCTAATTGTAGAATAAACTGAAACCCAACTTCACGAATAAGTGAAGAAAACAATAAATCACAAAGAGTGTAGTTTATAATTAAATAGCTGCCCATAGAATTCAACGTGGGGAAGGGACTGTACCAAAGAGTGCAGAGATTCACCCTCGACAGATGGAGGAAAAGTACAGTTCTCCTGTCATTAAGAAGTAAGAACAGATCAAACTCGACCCGGTTATCGAATTCTGCTCTAGATTTTTATCAATCAAGGTCTTTATTAGGAGCATTGAAGTTTAAGCCTGAGATGGAGCTGAGTGCCATCAAACAACAGCAGAGCCGTCGGCGGGACACTTTGAATATGTTTCCGGCGGAAGGTACGACGGTCTCTGGTGGTGGAAGGAAGAGAAGTGGAGGTTACTGGGGTGTTTTGAGGTCGTTGAAGGGTAGATCCCACTTCGGCAGTCGAGGAAATGGAGAGCAGCGAGAAATTGAAGGTTCGAGTTCAGACTGTTCAGAATGGCAAGAGGGTTTTATTTGATATTGAGTTGCGTCGGTTCAAGTGGGTTTAAAACGAAGGGAACTTCACACAAACCCTACATATAAAGGGTCCGTTTGATAGAAAGATGGAAAATGGATGGTAAATAAAATATTTGGCAGGGAAGTGATTTGCCTAGAATTTGTTTTAGAGGGAATTGTAATTAATGGTGTTTGATTGATATAATTTTCCACCTAATCCGTTTGGCTTTGTTTTTCATGCAAATGGTTACTTTTTGGGATAATTTTTTTACAATCTGTATTAAAATTTATTTGGATTGCCAAAAAGTAAAAAAAAAAATTTCATAAATTTTTTATGTTCGTTTGGCTTCGTTTTTCATGCAAATTGTCAATTAAATGGATAAAATTTTTTACCATTGAATTTAGAATATGTTTCCATTACCAAAAAGTTAAAAAAAAATAAAAAAAAAGGAAAAAAAACACCTAACAAGGTGAAAAAATTTTTCCACGAAAATCATAAGAAAATATTTTTCACTTTTGTGCTTCAAGGGATTGTACATTAGAAATTGGTGGCAAACATTTTTCGGGGCAAATTTGGCTAATCAAACAGCCAAAAGTAGGAACTAGGAAAATATTTTCCTAGTTCCATAGCAAATTCCTCGTATCAAACACAGCCTAAGAATCATTTTTTAAAATTAACAAACTTGTTAATTTATTTCAAAAACTAGGTGGAAAATAAATTTATTAAATATTAAATTATAATATAATATACCTTAATTATTTTCACTTCATGTCACATTATTCACCTCATCCTACCATCCTACTATATCATCTTTCCTTCACCTCTTCATTGACTCCGGGGACGACGACCACTCCGGGAACAGCTCCGATGACGATGATCACTCCGGCAACAACTCCGACGATGACGAATTTTTTTTTTTTTTTATCGATGACCCGTGATTAATTTTATGATATTTCAAAACTAACAACCTTGTCAAATCATTTAATAATATATCCCCACCCACTCCCACCAATTTAATAATATATCAATTAATAATATTTCACCCCTACCATCCCAACCCCGTGGATCCCACCCACAGACCCCACACCACACCACCCACCTTCCAAATTTTTTTAAAATATTAAAATTTGGAAATTACATCCCAGTTCATGGAATCACCTCACCCTACCCTATCCTACCCTACCCGAAAACCTACCCACGGAACCCATAAAATATTCAAGTCACTGTATGTAATCGAGTCGTTATCTGTGAGTAATTGAAACCAAATTTGTATTCAATGTGACTAACTGTGACCAAATTTGCGTTGAGTGTGACTGTATGTGACCAATTCTGTGCCAATTGTGACTTGATAATGATTGGTCACAATTAGCACAGAATTGGTCACAACCAGTCACAACTAACACAATTTTGATTACAGAAGGTTATCATAAACAAATCTACACACACCAGAGACCAACACCACAATTCACCAAAATAACCTCCAATGCACCACCACTACCACCTTCAACTCAAATCCACGACCATAAATACAACATTTACTGACTTATATTATCTGTGACTAATTGTGACCAAATTTGTATTTAGTGTGACTGTCTGTGACCAATTTAATATTAATTGTGACCGTATGTGATTAAGTCACAATCGGTTACAATTAGCACAAAATTGGTCACAACTAACACATTTTATTACAGAAGGTTATCATAAACAAATATGCACACACGAGAAACCCTAAAAATAGAAAATATCAAAACGCTCCAAAAATAGCGGAAAATCAAAATGAATTATACTAAAAATAAAAATTTGAAAGCTTAAATGAAGGAATTTGGCTAAAATCCTAAGATTTCGGGACCCCGAGTCAAATTTTTCGGGCCGTTTCCAATCAGACTACCAAGTTTCAGCCCATTCAGACATCGTCACGATAATTTGTGACTCACTGTTAATCTGGTCACAGACGGTCACAATGAATACAGAGTTGGTCACACCCAGACACAATAAAATACATACTTGGTCATTTAAGGTGTTGTCTATTTCACTGGTCAATCGGAATGGAGTAGATGTAACACAATGGCTACTTCAGTGGAAGGGCTCCAATCCAGACGAGGCAACCTGGGAGAATGCTGAGAACATACAGACACTCTTTCCATCCTTTCAACCTTGGGGACAAGGTGTAGCTGAGGGGGAGGGATGTTATGAAGGAACAAGTAAGCTGAAATGGGGAGACAAAGGCAAGAGGAACACCAGGAAGAAGACAAGTCAGCCGCTGGTTTTTGAAATCAAGTGACGGCGTCGTTTCAAATAAAAGAAACGGTGCCGTTTTGAAGTCAATAGTGTTGAATATAATAGAAATGCGTTTTGTTCATAGCATTTTCATAAACACGATTCTCCTTCTATTTTGGTTATAATAGATGTAATGGAGGGAAAAAGGGCGCGAATGGAATTATCGTGACCTTCTTCTCAGTATCCTCTTCTTTTCTCTTTCTTTCTTTCTTTCTTTCTGTTTTCTCTCTCTGTTTTGTTAATTTCTGTGAAAATTCCAGTTCAATTAATAGATTTCCAGCTTAGGTTGTTGATCCCAGCTGATTTGTTCTCTTATTGTGTTGATTGAAGCTACATATTTATCTGGTTTGGTTGAAGCTGAGTTTCAACTATTACAGTTTTGAACTAGAGTTTTGTTCAATTTTGTTATAGTGAGGGAGAGAGGGAACTGTAGATGAACCCTAGAAATCAATTGTAGCCTTTGTAGATGGGAACACTGTATTCTAATGGTGATCGTTCTTGAGCCACTATGTTGAGCAACGGAAGAATTTGCTCCGCCGTGCACGACGACTCTGGGTTGCGTAGGGGTGGGTGGGTGGGTGGGAGGGTGAGAAGAGAGGCGAGAGAGAGAATGAGCAGTGAGAGAATTTTTTTTAGGGGTTTTGAAATGAATGATGCGTATGATAGGTGTGTGGGGGTGGAGTTTGAGTAAGGTGAACATGCAGATTAGATTTAATAAATTTTTTATTAATTATAATTATTAAAACTTAATTATCACCTGGTTTGTGAAATAAAATTTAATCCTCCATAGTTCTAAAAAGTAATCTTTAAAGGTAGGTTTGTAGGTAATTTTCCCTAAAACCAAACTGACCTGACCCAAAAATTTTAAAAAAAATTTGAAACCCGACCCAGTTCTTTACTATTTCTAACCGACCTGATCCGACCCAATTTGGGTTGGGTCGGGTCGGGTTTCGGGTTATGGGCCCAACCCTAGATAGAAGTATATCGAAATTACATATTGTTAGGTAAATGATATAATCAAATTTTGTTATTATTTTAATAATATCTTGATTTAAAAAAAATAAAATTGTACACAAAACATTGTTCATCTACAATTTTAACTACATCTACTTGAAAGTATCCGATCCCAATCCCAGATAAAAAACATGAGGGTCTTCCAAATAACAGTTTTCAAATCTAATTTCAAATTTTTAAATCTTAATTGCAAAAAATTGGATGATTGAGTGAGATTTTTTGTTCTACGAGATGGGTCATTTGAGATGATGTACTTGGAAAATTTGAGATGGGTCATTTTATGATGTTTGAATTTAAAAAAATTGATTTTAAAAAAATGTACACGTAACAAGTTGTTCTTGTAGAATTTCAACTTCGCCTATTAGAAAATAAATAACTAGTCCCAAGCCCAACTAAACGGAAGAGAGTTTTAAAAAAATAAGGGCTACGATGAGCCGAGCAAAAGCTCGTGTAAGCCATGAGTTGAGGTCGTGTCAACGAGGGCCGAGCCGAGCCTTGCCACCACTGGCAAAGGCGACCAAGTGGATGTTTCTCTCATTAAATTGAAAGCCTCTCTCTCTCTAACTCTTTAACTGAGAACTCATTGTGTCGGTATTTAATTTTAGGACAAAAGTGTCCTGCAAGATGTATTGACATCAAGTTACTATTGGAGAAATGGTACCACCTTTTTTATAACTCAATAGTGATGTTGTGACTTTGATAAATCTGAGTTTGGAAATTCCATAAATGGAGATTGAGACTTGTTGGAAAAATTAGCGTGCATAATTTATATTTCAATAACAAATTTTTACTTGTGTAAAGGGGTTTGACTTTTTTTCCTTAAGGATGTTCGTACGAGTGCTAACGAATTTTCTACATTCATCTTCCAAGATACAAAAATCACATCTCGCAATAGGAGCACTCCAAATTATTTAGACCAGCTAATTTACTAACATTTTGAACATTTTATATGAAATTAGACTCAAAATAAATGTAGAAATTATTTTGAAGTGAATGCATTAATATGATAATAAAAGGATGACGTAAATGAATGAAAATTTCAAACATAAAAGACAAAAATTAATAAAAAGACATCTCTTTGTTGGAAAGTACATGTCTCTACAATGATATGGCATTTTGAAAATGTTTTGTCCAAAAAGACAAATTTTCAGCCAAATTAATTCTAGAATTTTCCTGTGATAAATTCTAGGTTAATTAGTTCCAAGATCTAAATTATATTGCAATAGCGTGGGTGGTCTACATCTAAAATCTTGGTTGTATTTGATTTGCACTGGCATTGCTTGATAAAGAAAGATATGGTGTTAATTTAGCTATTTTTTGAGTTTTTGTTCTACTTTATCTCATTTACGTTTGGTTTGTAAGCTTCTTATTCTTAGATCACAACGGAACTTTTACTGCACAATCTCAAAGAATAAGAAAAACAAAGTAAAAACATTCAGTATGCTCAGTAGGTGTCTTGTCTAGATTTTTGCTTCAATTTTTAAGTACAGTGGTAAACATAAGTGATTAGATGATTGAAAGTATACATTCTATTATACACTCCTCCTCGCTATTTTCTAAGATAAAGTTGGAGGTCTGGTGATTTTGCGTTAATATTGATGGTCAATAATATTTCCATGGTGTACTTTTTATCATGATGACATTATTGCTTGAATTACTTGAATTATTTTTTGAGTTTTTGCAACGTTTATTGTCTATTGCCGTATGACTACGAAAACATCGAAACCCGAAACATACACTTTAATGTTGAGAAAAGTGTTTCACGGCATTTTTTGCATTTTGCGAAAGACAGATTTTGTTGTAGTGATTGCTTAAAAGTTCGATTCTTTAATTAGGCAACTCTTCTAGATTAAAGTGAATAATGATCACTGTTTGACAAACCATTTCAAGGACTGAACAATGTACAAAACAATAAATCATACCAATCATTATGCATGCCAATATCAATCCAATGAATAATCATTATGCTAATCAATACAATAATCAATAATATTTAGGACTATTTTTTAAACAATTGACATCTCTTCATGAAAACTAATATTTCTTGTCAACTAACATTATCTATTTCTCTCTTGACAATTGAACCCACTTGCACTCGCTCTCAGTGGCAGCATAATACACCACACCTTCGAATTTATTGTGCAACTAATTTTGCAATTTTTAATTAAAACTCCCTTCACAACAATGGGTATAGGCCAATACCATCACTGTTAAACTAAACTATAGACATCTGTAACACAGGCGGTAGCCACCTAGTCCATCACTACCTTCAGGTATCAAATTTGGTTCATTTTATGTTGCTTCGTATCAGAATCTACTAGTTTCTTCATTATTTGTAACCCTGCCCAAAGCCAGAGCTAGTTCCTGCACGAAATATCATGCTACTAGAAGCTCGGCTTATCATTGTCTTGGTAAGCTAGCTAATTTGACGCAACATTCTATGGCTTCATTGAATGTCACACTTTCGAAAGCAAGTAGACAAAGGTCACTTTTATTGTGTGACACAACTCATCCCGAATCATCCTAATGGACCCAACATGTATCGTGCGTCGATGGCAGATACTAGCTAAGTGTCGGACCCACCACCAAGACAATCTTGACCTGTCTTGACTATGACGAATTTTTTAAAAATATTGACAGATTTTCCTCTCAAATATGGACTAAAATGATCTAAACAAGAATCAATTTTCTCAAACCTGTATATATAATTTAAAATAGGATACACCAGCTCTCAAAACACAAATTATTCAAAAAAAAAAACAAAATGCACTGCAATAAAATATGGAGTTCTATCCAAGTCAGAAGACTCCAAATGCACCATATATACAAAAATTGTAGTAAGCCCATGATATGGATACATTTTCTCACAAAATATGCATGCATCCCAAAATATGAACTGCATAAACTGACAAAATGAGACATACAACAACTAACAATGCGTGGCTCAACTCGGTGGTTTAACAGGCTCCAATGCTGCTCATCTCATCTACAATCTGATAAGAAAAATAGTGACAAAATATATGAGCTTGTAATTCAGTGAGTGGATAATTTTGCAAATAAATATATATTCCATTTATGCCAACTTTTCGAAAACTCATATATAAGAAAAATATCATTTTATAGTACTATAAGCTAAAATCTTTATTCTTTAAACTGAATAAACTAAATCTGTAGTTTGAAATCTGACAAGCTGTATAATAATGAAAAATCACACCAAAAATGTACCCGAAATAACCATACTCATGTATCGATTATTCTCGATATATATAGCAAGGTTATTCTGAAATTCTGGTCATACGCGCGCAAAGATGCCCAAATGCTATAATATAGTCATACACTATGGAAACACTTTCACAATAGTGCAGAGCGGGTAAAATCACCATAACTGATCATACACTGTGAAAACACATTCATACCAGTACAGAGCGGGTAAAATAACCATATGGGGTCATACACTATAGAAGCACATTCACATCAGTGCACACTAAGGTAAAATCATCTGGATACTTTCTAGTGGTTTTAAAAATAACTTTAGACATGCTGAAATATGTAATACTCATATAACATACCAATGAAATGATTTAACTGAACTGAATTCAACTATAAAAAAAGAATTGACTATAAAATCCATTTTATTCTAAAAATTATACTGTCAAACCAACTATATGAAATAATTACTTTTGCGATCTAATATAAATTTAAAAAATACTTATTTCTAAAAAATAAGCTTTTCCACTCACCAAGTTGTAGATTGATCGTGGCTTCAATCTTCTCATCGTCTCCTCACCTTCAAGTACCAAGTTTGGAATCTCTCCAAAGATCACTACCTTTCATAGAGGTGTCTCAATCATTATTCCAATAAATGGAAATAAGAATTAACGAATAATAACTTGGGGCCTGTTTGAGCCACATTATTTAAAAAAAATACATTTTTAAACAATGATTTGACATCATTTTAACTACGCATTCTTCAATAAAATAATATTACACGCAAATCCAAAACTTTTCCTTATTTTTTAACCACACATTTCTCATCAATACACTATTCAAGAATGCATTTTTACCAAAATAATGTGATGGAGACCCACTTAGTTACCCACGAAATCAATGAAGAAAAGAAGAAAATTCTGATTTCTTGCTGTATTGTGAAGAAGAGGATCAGATTAGAACCCTAAGGAAACTAAGTCCTTAAAACCCCATCCTTGAGACGCCACAAAGGTTGATCACTCCTTTGATAAGTCGAAATTCTAGCATTCAATCAAGAACACAAGAAGGTAAAGCAAAAGGTTTTCTTTCTAACTTCAAATTCGTTCATTCCCCTTCAAAATACATGGCTGCTGGTTTATATAACTAAAATGCCCTAACTAAGTGAAGAGAGAACGAAATGGGCCTAAGGGAAATGTGGGTTGGGCCCAATTGATCAAAACACACAAAAATGGACCTTAAACAATTACAAGACTAAACTTAAAATTCCTAATTTATCCTTGCAATCTTCTTGTCCTTCCAGATTTATTCCTTACACAAAAGGATAGGTGACCATCCTTGGTGAAACTTTGGAATCTTCAAAGTTAGTTTTAGAATCCTTTAGCATAGCCTCTTTGTATTGCATTTCCTTGATCAAGCCTTGCAATGCCTCTTTCATCCTCTTTGTCCTTGCCCTGGTCATTGGACCGTCAATTCCTTGCAAAGGGTCTTGAGAATATTTGGAAACATCAACTTGGTCAGCACCTCGACCACCTCGATCTCTATTATAATGTAGCTCAAACACCCTCTTGATATCTTTAATTTTCAACCTCATAATCTCGATTGAAAGTCACTAATAACATGCAAGTCCTTTACATTATTTTAACACCCAATCCCTAATATTTGATACATTGTTTGGTTACCGCAATAAAATATCCACGAAAGCTAGAATATTGACAAAAACAACACTATACTTCCATAATAGTGAAATTTGGCACTTGTTTGTGTCTTGAACACTGTCACTAAAACCATTGAAAAAAAAGCACTTTTCTGGGCAGAATTTCATAAACACCTTTGTACTACAATTACTCGAAAATAGCTTAAAATTGCTTAAAATGGAGAAATCAAACCTCAAATCCTTGAAATTCTATTTTCTTTTCTAAGGGTCTTTCACTTCCTTTTGCTATATTTTTCTCCTGTGTTATTATAGAAATGATAAGCTCCTCTTGGGGGGAAACCTCCTCCATAAGAAATTATTTCATGTTTGACTGTCTTATCAAAGGGTGTATCTCCAAAAGCTCTATATGTATTTGAGTCTTCCATAAGTTCTTTTGTATAACTAAAATCTGAAATTTCCAAATTATTATCATTTTAATCTTCTTTAATAATTCCTATTCTTATATTCTGTTTTGGTCATAATATAAATATTCTGAGTCTTTTATTATTTTGTTAAGATACAACTGGTCTTCTAATTCTAGTAATTCTTTTTTATTTAAATTTATTCCTAATTCTTTTGGATAAATTCTTTTATCTATTTCTTCATCTACTAACTCTAGATGAATTTTATCTTGAAATGGTTCATGTTGTTGTTCTTCACCTAGATTAGATTCTTCTTCAAAATCATCTTGTCTTTGTACTTGATTGTAGTCTAAAAATCTTAAACTAGTTCTTCCATGGATATCTTTATAAGTTAGAGCTTCATGTGGTGCTATAATTATTTCTTGGTTTTCTAAAATTTTTTTCATATCTCATTCTAATCCTGCTAATTGTTCTGATGAATATTCTTTTGGTTTTACAATATTAATTTCTTTACTACTCATTAGATTTACTACTTCGTCTATATAAATTTTATTGGTATAATTTGATAAAAGGAAAGTTTCTTTAATTTAACTAATAAAAGGATGGTTTCCATAAAATGGTAGATGCCCCTCAACTATGGACGGATGTAAAACTTGGCCCCTAAACTTTCACAGACGTGCGATATGATCCCTAAATTGTAGATGATGTGTAAATTTGTCCCTAAACATTAGTCTCTGTATAAATTGGTCCTTAAACTATTGTTATTGAACAATTTGGTCCCTATACTTAGGTTAATGACAAGTAGAGAATTTTAGGTTATTACACTAAGCTTCTTATCATATAATATAGGCATACATCATCATGATTTCTATTGTCATCCCAAATAAAGGGCCACAAATCACCACAAAAATTCGATAACACTAATGACCATTTATTTTTCCAAGATAATTAAGTTTCCTCACATGATTGTCACCAATTACACACATTATATCACTTTCTTGTATTTATCATGCAAGCTATAACTAAAGATATTCCCATTAAAAAATCATGTAATTCAACATATACATTAGTACTTAGTGGTTGTACCTTCTGTCACTTCGAATGCCTATATGTGAACAACCTACAAAACCATCAAAACTGTCACTTTCAACTGATAATATGTTCAACTCTTAACAGGTTACATGTACCACCATTCCAACTCCACGACTAATAACAATTTCAATAATTAGATCATTGCAACTAATATACTTATATACTAGTCATTTCTAAATCTGCTAAAAATATTCTTATATAATTTTAGTTTCCATACATTTTAGTAGCAAGAGGTGACAGCAAGTGATTTCTGCCTCCCCGACATGGATCGTATACGCTGAATGCATGATATACTAACAAATGAATTATAAAAAAATTTCAAAATCATGCTCTGATACCAATTGACACAACATGTTCCGAATCACCCTAATGGGCCCGACACGTGTCGTGCGCCAATGGTAGATACCAGCTAAATGCTGAACCCACCACCAAGGCAATCACTGACCTACTTTGACTATGACGAATTTTTTAAAAAAATGACAGACTTTCCTCTGAAATATGGGCTAAATTCACCTAAGCAAAAATCAATTTTCTCAAACCTGTACATATAATTTAAAATGGGGGTACACTAGCCTCTCAAAACAAAACTATTCAAAACATGCACAGGAATGAAATTTACATTTCTATCCAAGTCACAAGACTCCAAATGCACCATATATACAAAAACTATAGTGAGCCCATAATATGGATACATTTTCTCACAAAATATGCATGTATCCCAAAATATGAACTGCATAAACTGATAAAATGAGACATACAACAAACAATGTGTGGATCAACTCAATGGTTCAACCAACTCTAATGCTACTCATCTCAGCTACTATTTGATTAAAAAAAATGGTGACAAAATATATGAACTTTTAACTCAATAAGTGGATAATTTTGCAAATAAATATACATTTTCCATTTATACCAACTTTACGAAAACTTATATATAATAAAAATATCATTTTACAGTACTATAAGCTAAAATATTTATTCTTTAAACTGAAGAAATTTGATCTGTAGTCTAAAATTTGATGAAAATCACACCAAAAAGGTACCCGGAATAACCATACTCATGTATCGATTAATCTCGATATACATAACAAGGTTATTCAATTTTGAAATTCTGTAATTCTAATCATATGTGCGCAGAGTTGCCCAAAGGCTATAATATAGTCATACACTATGGAAACACGTTCACAATAGTGTTGAGCGGTTAAAATCACCATAACTGATCATACACTGTGAAAACACATTCGCACTAATGCAGAACGGCTAAAATAACCATATAGGGTCATGTACTGTAGAAACACATGCACACCAGCGCAGACTAGGGTAAAATCACTTGGGTACTTTCTAGTGATCTTAAAAATAACTTTAGACATGCTGAAATATGTAATACTCATATAACATGTCAATGAAATGGTTTAACTTAACTGAATTTAACTTTAAAAAAGAACTAACTATAAAATCCATTTTATTCTGAAAATTAT
Source organism: Osmanthus fragrans (assembly GCA_019395295.1). Lineage (NCBI taxonomy): Eukaryota > Viridiplantae > Streptophyta > Magnoliopsida > Lamiales > Oleaceae > Osmanthus > Osmanthus fragrans. The sequence continues at coordinate 17,891,885 of CM033362.1, forward strand.
GTTGTCAAACCAACTATATGAAATAATTAATTTTCTGATCTAATATAAATTTAAAAATCAAATACTTATTTTTGAAAAATAAGTCTTTCCACTCACCAAGTTGGAGATTGATCGTGACTTCAATCTTCTCGTCACCTCTTCACATTCAAATACCAAGTTTGGAATCTCTCCAAAGATCACAACTTTTCATAGAGGTGTCTCAATCATTATTCGAATAAATGGAAATAAGAATTAACGAGTAAAAACTTGATATCTTTAATTTTCAACCTCATAATCTCGATTGAAAGTCACTAATAAAATTTTACATTATTTTAACACCCAATCCCTAATACTTGATACATAATTTGGTTTCCAGAATAACATATCCACAAAAGCCAGAACATTGACAAAAACAGCACTATCTTCCATAATACTGAAATTTTGCACTTGTTTCTGTGTAATTCACACTGTCACTAAAACCATTGATTAAAATATATATATATATATATATATATATATATATAAAGCACTTTTCTGGGCAGAATTTCAGAAACAACACCTTTGTACTACAATTGCTCGAAAATAGCTTAACATTGCTTAAAATGGAGAAATCAAACCTCAAATCCTTAAATTAAGTGGTTGACATCATATAATCACAAGAAAATCAAAGAATAAGTATCCATTTCATAAACCCATTTTCAAAGTTTTACTTTCTTCAACACCAATCTTCCTATATATATTTATTTGATATATTTTGTTTAATATCTCAAATACATGTCAATAACCTCTAATTCTTGCTAAACTTCGAATATAAGCGAATTGTTCATAAACCCTAGAAATTTAATTAACATACCTCTTTTAGAATAAGGAGAAACTGAAAAAAAAAAAAAAAATGAAGAACCAAAACATGTAAAAACCTGCATCTACTCTCTTTTTCCCCTTCTACCCAAATTTTTTTTTTCCTTCTTTCCTTTTCTTCATGCTTCTCCATTTTTCTCCTCTGCTCGTCTCCCAGCTTTATGTGTGTGTTTGTATGTAAATATGAAAATGGGATATTAGTTATAAACTTGCCACTTGTACTCCACTAACCCATTTTTGCATTTAAGTCCTACAACTTCCACATAATAAAATTTAAATCCTTAACTTCTAATATTAGAAAAAATAAATCCCAATTTTAAATGTTATCCATCTTAGACCCCCAAAATATTGTCAATTTATAAAATAAACCCCAATAAAATAATTTTGTCAATTCAAGTCTCAATAAAATGATTTACTTCCTTATTAGACTTTGACTTTGACAAGTCAACTTTTGATTTTTAACTAAATAATTTTCTTGACTTTGACTATGAATAAATGGATTATAACATTGTGTTTCAAAGAAGTAAGAGTTGAAAATTGTTTAGAGGTGTCTGTAAGACTCCATCTTTACACTTTCTTGTAACGTCCTCATCATTATTCAAATGGAGAAATTATATGAAGAAGCATAGTGGTTTAGCCGACAATAACAAAATAATCACTTTAATAGAGCATGTCAAAATCATTAACATAAATTTATTAATAAATTATTGGACATGATATATTCATTTGAACAACTAATACTCATGAAAGTAAGCGTATATTTACAACGGTGTTGCTACTCAAACAGGGTCTCTCAAGGCCCCTGCTTGAGCAGCATTATTCTATTCACAATTAGAAATAGTCAACTGTCATTTTTAAAATATGCATGCAATGGACACATAGATAAAAAAGACATGCACTTTCTAATTATCCATCAACTAACTGCCAATAACAAGATATGAATTTACCTGTATCATGAAAATTCATGCCATTTCAAGAAAAACTTGATTTTCCCAAATAATAATAATAATAATAATGTACATATAAAGTTTATTTAGTGTACAAATTATAATCAGATTGAACGGTGCAACCAACCAAATATTTGTGGACTAAATAAAAAGAAGTCAGTACTTGCACTAATGGACAAAAATATAATATAGACAAAATATTGCACAATTGGTTGCTACATTCATAGTGAAACAAGATTGAAATATAATACTAAATTTATGTATTCGGTCTTTCAGTACATAAGCAAAACAAGATCGAAACTTTAGATATAACATTTATTACTGCACTCATTAATAATAGAGTAATGAGTAATGCTACTCGTACAACTTTCTCTTACAATCTTTCACAGTGAATTTTTTTATACACTGTGGGACCCCTTCCCATGTGAGAGATTGTAAGAGAAAGTTGTAACAAAAAGTTGTACGAGTAGCATTACTCTTAATAATATTATAGCACAGTTTTCAAAGTCCATTTGAATATGATAAGTTATGAACCACATTATAGAAATTCTAAACACTGCGAAAACATACCTAATTATGAACAGAATTTCGCGAACAGAAAAACTTCTGACACAAAAAATAATCACGGCACTTATGTGCAGAGTGTCAACTTTGTCAGAATAATATATGCAGAAACTTATGAAATAATATTGAGGAAATTACATTATATGTCATTTTTTGGTTTTATATTTACAAAAATGTCACTTTTTAAAAGTCTTTACACTATTGTCATTTTTTGACATTTTGGCCCCTCTAGAGAATTTAAATACCCTACATCTCCTTTATTAAATTAGGCCCTGTTTGATAGTATTAATTTTTCATGGAAAATGGAATTCATTTTCCAATTTCATCATTTTTGTAGTGTTTGATAAAAAAAAAAAAATTGTAGTGGGAGAAGTAATTCCAGGACTTTTTTTTTTTTTTTTTTTTTTGCAATTGGAACAAATTCTAGACTCAGTGGTAGAAAAAATTATCCTTTTAATTCACAATTTTAATGAAAAACAAAGTCAAACGAATGATATTGGGTATGACAATATCTTTTTTTTTTGGGAATTGAAACAAATTCTAAATCCAATGGTAAAACAAAATTATCCCTTTAATTGACAATTTGCATGAAAAACAAGACCAAACGAATGACATTCGGTATGATTTTTTTTCCGCAATTGGAACAAATTCTAGACCTAATGGTGAAAAAATTTATCTTTTTAACGGACAATTTCCATAAAAAAAAAAAAAAAAAAAAAAAAGTCCAACGAATACAAAAAGATTCAAAATTTTAAAAAAAAATTGGGTGAAAAATTATATCAATCAAATATAATTAATCGACAATTCCCAGTAAAACAAATTTTAGGCAATTCAATTCGCTGTATTTCATTTTATTTCCACCTAAATTTCACATTTGCAATCAAATGGACCCTTAGATTTGAGTACATGACAAAATTTGTACCAAAAAGTGAAAAATATCCCATCAACAGTACTTGAAAATTTTGAAAAGAAAATGTGAAAAACCAAAAACAAAACATACCATTATTGATCTCTCTCTTTCACATTTAATATCTTCTAATCTAAAAACACACATATCTCTCTCTCATATTCAAAATCTATGCAAACTCCTGTAATCACGCCTTGAATGCCGCCATGCTCTACCCACCACTACGCTAGTCGCTCGACAACTTGAAACCCATCTCTATCTGAATCTCTCTCTCTCTTGCCTCTCAACTAAAGCAGTCTCTCACGCCACGTCAAGCATCACCACATTAGTCGCCATACCAGTTGCCACATACAACATGTCAGTCTCTACCCATCTATCAATTGCTTGTTCTGCTGTCCAAAGACTAAGGTTTGCGCTTATTTGGATCTACGGTACAATGGCGTTAGGGGTGTTTGTGTACTTTTTTTGTCAATGGCGATTTCTAGGCAAAAAATGGTCCGATCCAATTATGGTGAAAATAAGTCTTAGATGGTGTTGATGATGGATGTTGGTGTAGGGTAGCTATGGAATTCTGAATTTTGGAACGGGTATTGTAAAATTTTCAATCATAAATTTGTAATTCAAAATTCTGGGAAAGGTGATAATTAAAATTTGGTATAACAATATTATTTGGTGTTTCCTTCTCTTCTATCATAACAAGATTTTCTTGTTTTCATTTCTTGTAAGTTTTTTGGGTTTGACACGTTCTTACGGTTGTGTGATATTTGTTAATATCATTAGAAATTTTTTTTGTATGTGTGATTTATGTTTTTTTAGGGTCTTTTACTTCACTGGAGAAACAACATCGCGGTGAATTGTCATTCCCGAAAGTTCGCCGCAGTAATTCTCGACAGATGGGTGCATCCCATTGATTTTTTGATTTGTTATTGTACCTTGGAGTTATATATTATTTCTTATAGTACACGATTTTCGTATTATATGATGGTTGTAAGATGTCGTTATATGATCTTCGTATTATTTTCGTTATATGATATTTTCATGTATTTTTCCGGATCACATGCAATTCAAATGTATAATTGTCAAAGTTGCTAATGTAGAGTTAATGTGATCCATACGCTTCAGATCACGTGCAATTCAAAATTATTGTCAAAGTCGCTAATGTAGAACTATATTCATTTAGTTTCAAAATTCATTTAGTTGATGCATGATTTTTGTAAGTCATAGTTGTTTGACAATGATACTTCAATTTATGTCTGGAAACTATAATGGAATGATAACGATATTTTATGCTTGAAAATAATAATGTATCGTGTTTTTGGATAAGTGAATTTTTCTACTTTTCAACATTTGTCGAGAATGACAACAACCATCTCTCGGGACCGATAGTTAAACTGTAGAGATGTGATGCAGTACTTCGACAGGGGTAAATAGCATAAAAAATCCCTACATTTCAATGTCATTGTGCAAAACATTCCTACATTTCAATTTTTTTTTTTGTATTTTCATCCCTGTTTTCACCTTTCATTGCTCAAAAGATTATTTTCATCAATTTTTCCAATAGAAAGACGATTTTCCCCTCCTATTCAAATAAAAAAAGAAAAGAAAAGAACTAATTACAACAATAGTCCCAAATTTAAAAAAAATTACAAATTAATCACAAAAATATAATAAAAAATCAAAACTAAAAAACAAATCATTCATTTCTTCCTCCATCTTCTTCCTTTGTGAAGTGAGTGGCCGGAAATTGACAAAGGGAATGGTGCAAGAAAAGAAATTGGAGAAATATATATAAAAGCAGATAGGTTGTATGGTTGGTTTTTTTTTTCAAATCTTAGATCCCCACCAGATTTTGAACGGGAAACACCTTTACTCCCCCAAACGCCTCCATCCTCCCTCGACAATATTTTATTTCTATTATCTCTTCATTTCTCAATTTGGTTCTCTGTAATTTCTAGTACTTTGGAAATTTCTAATTGCCTCATTTTTTTAATTTTTTTTTTTTGGAATTTTGGGTGTTCTTACTTCATCTGAATCAGGAACATCAACAGCTACATCACTGGTAATATCAATGGAATTGGGAAAGCCAAGCCAAGAACTACCTAAAATGTCTCCTTCAAAGGAAATGAGATCTCCGACGTCGAATTTACTGCCAAAATCACCCCTTTCACTGCATATATTATCATTGAAAGAACGTACGAAGTTTATGTGGAAGTTAACTTAATTAATGGATTGACAAGAGGAAGAAAATGAATGATTTTTTTTTTTTAGTTTTGATTTTTAATTATATTTTTGTGATTAATTTCGTGTTTTTTAAAAAATTTTGGACTATTGTTGCAATTGGTTCTTTTCTTTTATTTTTGTTTTATTTGAATAGAGGGTAAAATCATCTTTTTATTGGAAAAATTGATGAAAATGACATTTTGCGCAATGAAAGGTGAAAATATGGGTTAAAATGCCAAAAAATGAAAGGTATGGACATTTTTGCACAATGACATTGAAATGTAGGGATGTTTTGTGCTATTTACCCTACTACGACATAAGGATTTGTACTTTGCTTGCGAACGCCAGAAGTACTAATGTCTGAATAAGATAATGAAAATAAAACTATAATATAATGGTCAGAATATACAATGCCATCGGGAAAAATATTTAAAATACAACGTTATCCACTTTAAGACAAAAGTCTGTTTACACAGATTGTGTTACATAAGGATCCGTACTTTGCTTGCGAATATAAGAAGCACTAATGTCTACAAACGATAATGAAAACAAAATTACAATATAATTTCGAGGTGTACAACACCATCGAGAGAACATTTATAGACAACTTCCAAAACAGTAACCCATATAGCAGCTTCATTATGAATTGATGTGTACCAATTTAAGTCTTCGTCTTCGCGTATTTCGACCGAAGGTATATTCAAGTTCGGGATTTTGAACTTCAATTCAATTCGAGTGCGGGGATCAAGAATACCAAGTTTGTCATTCAATCGTAACACAAGTCCGACTAGGGTAATACTTGTCGACACTAAAATGGAAGTGATTTTGTCTTCCCTCCACTTCCATTCGTCATCCACATTAACAAACTATCTCCCATGCGACACGATAAATTTTAAATGATTACTCATACCTGAAATATTAGGATTGCAATGGTAAGAATTTTGCACAATAAATACGTCCATATTTAATAATATGAAAGCGGAACTTTCGAATATTTAAATCCATGCAGTAGCGGAAAGCGAAATCAAGGGTTTCAATAGTTTTCAAGTGTCGAATTCGACAATTAAATTGTCTATCCCAACAGTTTCTAAATATCAGGTTCGACAGTTCACATGTCTGTCCCAACGGTTTGAAATGAACTATTCGACATTCGAGTCGTCGGGAAACTTGAAAACATGTATTTGACACATTGGAAGAAGTTATTCAAAACATTAATGGTGATAATCAATTCTCAACTCAACATGACAACATATTCCAATAAATAAATAACTCAATACTTCATTGAATATGGAATTCTTCACATTTTGTAAAGGATATTGGTATCTCGATCCTTCAAAAATATTTCAAAAATCAAACAAATTAATGAATAATAGTTTCTAAAATTTCACCCATTGCATTTCACTATGTTGTATTTAACATTTCAAAAATACTAAGCTATAATATAAGATAAAAATATAAACAACTTGTAATTGCTAACCTCTCAAAATGAATAATAAATCCAATAGTAATATGTTATTGATCAAGAAATGAAGAAAATGAATAAGAAATTGGGGTTTGTTAATTGTAAGAAGATATGGATTTATGTTAAATCTTCAAATTCTTTTATCTTTTTTTTTTTTAACAAAATTAATATTACTCAATATAATATACATATTTGAAATATTCATAATATAAAAAGTAAATCATCACATCAAAACATTAATGACATTCAAATCAAGCATTAAATGCTCCTAAAATGTGTCACTAAGGGTAATTTGGACCTTTCACACGCAAAAAGTGATATTTTTGAACACCAAAAGGGAAAACGAAATTTTTTTGTGGATTTTCAAATTTAGTGACGTTCTTGAAAATTTCCCAAGAATATTTTAATGCCCAATAACACATAACTTAGCTTGACATCCAATTCTATAATGCATATATAATCAGATTAGAATGCAATCAAACCGTATATACATTATTTAACAGAATACACAACATGCACAAAACCTATCGTTTTAAGATTGTTGAAAAAAATTAAAGTGCATAAATTATATGCCAATAATAAACTTTTTGTTGGGTTATGTGCCCATACAACATATTTTGCTATGATAAAATAATAATTTGTAATGAATAAATTGTAATTTTATTTATTTATAGTATTTATTTATTATTAATCACGCGAATTAAAGTGCATATGATTACTTGTGAGAATATAAGTTGGGTACTTGCGTTGAGAAGTACAGTGTGAAACAACTAATATTTTGATCATAAATAATTCGTTCACTATCAATGTATAATAGTGACACCTTGTACTAGAAGGTTGTAGTATTAATCGATTCACTATTCATGTTTGTGATTTGTCCTTATCACATAAATAGATAAATGTAACACTAGTACACTTGGAGTGTATTAAATAGATCAAGCGTCGAGTTTAATTTTATAGTATAATCGTGTGGAGAATGAAATTTCACTTGACCGTAGTGTATTTAATCTAAATCCCCTAACAGTGTTATGTATATATTTTCGTAATTTTAATGGTTGTTTGATTCATCAATGGGTAAGATCAATTTGATTGGTCAAATATCTCGATGAGTTGAGAATTTCAGAATGAGCGAAGTAGAGAACATGAATTCATGTCAGGAACCATCACCCTAAAAAATGGATAGATTGGCTACTTGAGTATTTCATGTTTAACAGTTAAAATGTATTGTTTAGCGATGGCTAAATTTTGACATTTGTGATTAGTTTACATGACCATTGAAGAAAATGGTACTCAAGTTAGTGAGAACAATTAGAAGGGCAAAACGATCATTTATACTCGTCCCTAATTATTGAATCTTGGACGGGGATAAAATAAACATACTGCTGGTCAGATGAAAGTATTATAAATTTATTAGCTTCCATGATCATATATATTGCGAGAGTTCAGTATTTTACCTTTAGTGAAAAAAAAAAAAACAAAAACTAATAATTAGATTGGGTGGTCTAGGATCGATTAGATAAGATCTAATTATTGAAACTTGGATAATATATGTCCGATCAGGTCCCTATGGAAGTTCTATAAAGTATTGAAACTTAATTACAGTAATTATAATAGTTTTGTGCTTAATTGTAATTACAATAAAATTTTGTACTTAGTTGTAATTACTATGAAAGTTGTAAACTTAATTATAATTATAATTAAAGTTTTAAGACTATATATGTAATTGAATGTTGATTTTAATTAAAACTCCTATTTGGATTTTAATTAAGACTCCTATTTGAATGTGAAATTATTGTTGTACAAGGATTGTAACTATTTCATCTCTATATATATAGACAAAATAGAACCTAGCAATTCTACAACAATCATAAAGGTGATGCTACACGTACATCCTGATATCCATAAACGGTGCCCACCCCCCTCTCCACTCCATTTGGGGGAGGGTGGACACCGTTATGGACATCGTATTATATACAAGTAGTATATTCCCAATCATAATACATAATTTCATAGTGTTCAAATTTGGAGAGAGAAAAAGAGAAAATAAATAATCATTTTCTCTATTCAATGTCAAGTTCTAGAATTACTTTCTTGATTTAATTAAAAGAACGTGTCCACCCATCAGTGTAGTCTCAACTTTGGAGAAACCATAGAAGATTTGGAGGTTTGAAGCATCAAGTTCTTGAAATTAAAAGGGTGGAAGCTCGTGAACCAAAATGTTGGAAGTTCGTGATTCAGAATTAATTTAAAAATTGATCATCGAATTTAGGTAAAAATTTGTATCCTTTATTCTTGATATAACATACAAGTGAAACATCTAGACAATCTTGTCTACTGATTTTTTTTTTTTATTTCTGAGTAATTTTGATTCCTCATTCTAACAACTGGTATCAGAGCAATCTAGATCGTTCACGTGTTTGTTATTTCTGCATCTTGATTGCATGTTCTAGTCAAGCAATACCTAGGAATAATTTATTATATGTTGATTGACCGATTGGTTCATTTTAAACTGTGATCCAATTATTTGTGGTCAATTATTGAGGTAATTCATTATTTCAGAGTCTGTAACAAGATAGATGGATTACGACTTTGTCATCTTGATTTAATTTTCCTTCAATTAGATTCAAGATTGTATGCCTACGGGACATATGATTTATGTAAGTTTTCAATTCTTGTAATTGTTGGATCTTGTAAATTGAAGGAAGATTGAAGATCGAGACGACGAAGAAATCTAAGATTTTTCAGGGGAAAAAAAAGAAAAAAGAAAAAATATGATCGGAGTCAGCAGTACTGCCGAGATGATAGAAAATCGCTGCTAGGTACATCAAGCTGCTAGGCAAGACAGCAACTCGGACTACATTTGGATGCGCATTTCGTGTAGGTTAGGGTTGACTTTTGGTTCGAGTACGTTTTTATGAATCAGGTCGAATATGGATAAGTCAGATTTCAATTTTTTTTTACAAGTATGGTGGATGAGTCCAATTACTGTTTGGATTGTTACTATTGGATCCTTGAAGATTTTTTTGGGCTGGTGATTTAGATTAAATATTGGACTCGGGTCTAATTAGTTTTTAATTTAATTCTCGAGTCTTTTTGGGCAACAAATAATTGTTAATTTTATGAATATTTTAATTATTGTTTGAAATATTATCATTCTAGTTATCACGACATATAGATTTATTTGTACCATCACTCATGATACTATGAATAAGATGCATATCATTGAACACCGATTTTTCTTTAATTAATTTAATTTAGATTAAATTTTTTTGGATGAAAAAATCATAATAATTAAATTGTATATTAATTTGATTAATGTGAACAGTTGATAATCATTGACATTTTGCTTGAATAATTTAATTTAGATTAAATCTTTCTGAAAGGAAAATTCGTAATAATTAAATCGTATATTAATTTGATTAATGTGAACAATTGGAAATTATTTATAATTAAAATCTATTACTTTAAAATATTGAGTATGAGGGAGTGTTTATTTAAATAAAAACACATGGTCTCCTTTAGTCAATCAATAAGCAAAGTAATGTGCTTGCCTCGTGCCGATAATGCAACGGACTCCACATAGAATGGTCGCGTAGTTCCAGTTGCTTGATTGGAATCCTTCACGGTAAGATCATCTAGATAAGAATATAATTTGTGATCATGCTACAGATAACGAAATTATTTTCAAATATTTAGAGCTCAAGACAAAGGTTATACACTCAAATACAAATAATCTAAGAACCTCCTATAGAGGCTCTCGTTTATGATATTGGGGACCAAATAAAATGATATTAAACTTATACATACATTTGTTGTTAGATATGATTTGTCTAGTGGGAGGGTCCCAATTTGACCAGTGAATATAGTGACATTTCCTATAGAGGGGTTTGTTGGATCACGAGGATCAAGTAATCATTGCATTATTGTAGTTAGATGAATCTACATGTGCATTCATGCATCATATGCTAAATTGATATTTATTACTCAATTTTAATATGTAATGTATGATTATTTTTATATTAAATATCACTTGACCCAAATATTTCCATTATCTAAAACAAAATCAACTAATTGGAAAAAATTATGTGGATTGAAAACGTAATTTGATGTTTGTGCTCAATGTTGAAAATTTTAATTTTATGTTTGGGAGACATCCTGATGGATCTACTAAGACCACGTGACAAGTCCAAAAGGTTGGATATGTTGAGTGGGATACTACAAACAAGATGGCTCGTTGTTACATTTTGACTTCGATGTCAAACATGTTGCAACAAAATGCTTGAAAGTCAGAGTACTTCCTATGACATAATACATACCCTTTAGGACGTGTCTGGTTATCGAAGTAGGAAGACTCTTTTAAAGCCATTTGTACCTTATAAAACATCCGCATTGAAACTTAATCTAAAAAAAAATTCCCGAATTTCTATTACTAATCGAGAAAATTTATGTGCATTAGAAACGTAATTTGATGTTTGTGCTCAATGTTGAAAATTTTAATTTTGTGCTTGGAGGATGTCCTATTGGGACCTACTAAGATCACATGACAAGTCCAAAAGGTTGGATATGTTGAGTGAGATACTGCAGACAAGATGGCTTGTTGTTACATTTTGACTTCGATGTCAAATGTGTTACAATAAAAGGCTTGAAATTCAGAGTATTTCCCATGACATAATACAGGCCCTTCAAGACATGTTTGGTTGTTGAAAGTAGGAAAACTCTTTTGAAGCTATTTGTACCTTATAGAATATCTACTTGAAATCCAGAATGTCTGTAAAGTTTCATAGTTTGACTATGATTGTACACTTCGAACATGGTTGAGACTCTAGGTGCAACCGTCGATCATATAGACTCTATTTAATGTGGTATTGAATTCTTTACATGATATGTTTATGTTTTTCACAGTTTAATGTGGACTATCACTTACACAATATGAAGATACCATGAAATGAGTTGATGATAGAGTTGTAATGTGGAAAGCGGACTTGAGGGTATAATGGTGATGCTTGTGTATCATTTGGTGGCTCCTCTGATTCCAAATCGAAATGCAGATTTGGAAAGAAGATGAAGAAAGCTAACAAGAAACACAAGAGCAACAAAAGGCCAAAAGTAGATGAAAAGCCTTAAGGCAAGTGTTCCAACTACGATAAAAAATGACATTGAGAAATACTGTCTAGATGCACTAGCTAAAAGCAAAGTGAGAATAAAGTTTTTCGTTACTGAGTATTACTAAGAGGTTGATACTACAAATTCCTGAATTGTAGATTTTGGAATCACTAATCATATCTGCATGTTGATGCGGGTACTTCAGGAAGACAGAAA